>JAAKBH010000604.1:160000-179635 GCA_019776075.1 Amaranthus palmeri | reverse complement strand
TTTTTCTTCACTATATCCTACCTCTATTCATCTCGTACATGGTTAATTTCAATCGGTGTACGTGATGATATAGGGGTAGGATGTAGTGATTAATATAAACTTAATGTAGTATTTTATTGTAGAAAAAATTATAATGAGCTTTTTTTTCGTGCCGTGTTGTTGTAATAATTATCAGTACTTAATCGAAATATATGTTCTTCTTACTTATTGTCCTGTATGTTTACTATAAAAATGTGTTAGAAACGCTTAAAATATGTTTCTCAAAATTGTAGAAAATGCGCAACGTATTATTTACTTATATTTGCTACTGAAAAAGAATAATTTTTGATTTGCAAGGCGTTGGTTTGCCCGATAGTGGTATTTACGGCATATTCTACTACCTCTAGTTCATCATTTGGTGGCTTCCATTTGTTTTAAGATATGAACAATGTCAAAAAACATATAGAAGCCACTTAATGGTGAATTAGAGGGAGTATAGGTTGTAAAGTCCACTATTGGGCAGCTAACGCCATGCAATGAAAAAAATTTTCTTAGTAGAATGATCATAAGTAAAGTTACGATGCGTATTTCTACACTTTTGAGAAATATACTTTTAACGTTATCAATTTTTATAGTACATACGACGAACTAAGTAAAGAAAACACAATTTCATCGATAGTTACTATTCTATTTCATATCAATCAATTCTCTCTTAATTTCATTCTATCAAAAATATTTAGGTATGATATTAGTATTTTACGGTTTCAATATCTCGTTGCTATGTTTCTCACTTTGCCCTTCTCTTCCTCAAATTCGTACTCGAGTTTTTTCAATACAGTACGGATGTGGAAAGTTACGAGCAAGGTGATTAATATAGATTTTACGGTTTCAATTGTATAGGACAAAAATTTGAATGAGCTTTTTTTCCGTGTCATTTTGTTGTTATAATTATCAGTACTTAATCGAAATATATGTTTTTCTTACTTATTATCGTGTATGTTTACTATAAAAAAGTGTTATATACGCTTAAAATATGTTTCTCAAAATTGAAGATAATGAGCAGCTTCTGAGGTTCCATATTTTGATTTACAGTCGTTACTTTTCATCTCATATTTTGAAGACCTACGTGGTCTTAGACCAGTAACTTCTATTTCCTCACTTTTTTTCATAGCTGGTAGTGTTTGCTTTCAAAAATTTTTAATTTTATGGTCATTTCTAGAAGCTAACAAAGCAGTAACTGACGGTTCTAGAACATAACATTAACAATCTTTCAAGGCAAACACTACCAGCTATGAAGAAAAGTGAGGAAATAGAAGTTACTGGTCCAATATCACGTAGGTCTTCAAAATATGAGATGAAAGTAACGACTGTAAATCAAACCCCAGAAGCTACTCATTGTCTACAATTTTGAGAAACATACTTTTAACGTTATCAATTTTTATAGTACATACGACGAACTAAGTAAGGAAAAACGCAATTTCAATTTGGTACTAATAATTGTAAATCAAAATGGCAGGAAAAAAAGCTCATTTTAATTTATTTTTTTTAAATTTTTTACCGACCAGCTGGCGACTAATATGTTAGTCGCTAACTAGTCGGTATTTTAAAATTAGGAAATTGCACGTTTTTAATTTTTTTTTTTTTGTTTTAAATATAATTTACCAACGAAGTATTTTGTTGTTTTGCAGAACAATGGACTTACTACGAGCCCAAAGAAGTTGGATGTACGAACGAAGTTCTAAAGGAGTTTATAATATGAGATATTTAGAAGGGGTCGAAGAATTTATGCAATTTGCAATGAAAAAAAATCCAAATGAAGTTAGATGTCCGTGTAAAAAGTGCGGTAATCGTAGAGTGTGGGTTCCGGATGTCGTAAGAGAGCATCTGTTAAAAAAGGGGTTTGTTGAAAATTACTACGATTGGTACCTGCACAAATGTCACGACGGAGCACCTATTTGTACTGATTGGGCTCCGGTTGAGCCACAGCTGAACACGGTTCAAAATCCGTATGCACAAATGGTATACGATGCAGCAGCGAGTGCTTTTCCGGATACACATCATCATTTTCTACCGCATCGTGATGATGTCGTCGATAATGTACCATACTCGCCCGTTCAAAATGATGAAGAGCCGAATCCTCAAGCCAGACAGTTCTTTGAAATGTTAAGGGCCGCCAACTTACCTCTGTACCCTGGCTGTGAAACGCATACTCAAATGTCGGTCATAGGAAGGATGTCTAGCCTGAAGACAGACTTTCGTATGCCAGAAAGACTTTATGATGAGTTATGTCAATTTATTATTGAGTTGTTGCCGAAAGATAATCGGATGACAACAAGTTTTTATGATACGAAGAAACAAATTTCGGCTCTTGGATTGCCGGTAGAGAAGATTGACTGTTGTGTTAATGGGTGTATGATTTATTGGGGCCCCACAGCTAGTATGACCCAATGTGGTGAGTGTGGTGTTTCTAGATGGAAATCAGATAATAACCCAAGAAAGCAGTTCCACTACTTTCCCATTGGTCCTAGGCTACAACGGTTGTATGCGTCTGCGACCACTGCCAGCCACATGAGGTGGCATGCGGAGCATCGTACAGAAGATGGAGAGATGTGTCACCCCTCGGACAGTGAGGCCTGGTTGAATTTCAACTCGACACATCCGGATTTTACACGGGAGACAAGAAATGTGAGAATGGGGTTGTGTACAGATGGTTTCAACCCATTTGGCAGCTCGGGTCAACAATATTCATGCTGGCCCGTAATACTAACTCCATACAATCTTCCGCCCTTCATGTGTATGAAAAAGCAGTACATGTTCTTAACGGTGATCGTCCCTGGCCCTAACAATCCAAAACATAAGATTGATTTGTACCTCCAGCCATTGATACATGAGTTACAGCTGTTGTGGGAAGATGGGATCCAGACGTACGACGTATCCAAGAGGCAGAACTTTATACTTCGTGCAGCTTTGATGTGGACAATCAACGACTTCCCAGCTTATTCGATGATGTCGGGGTGGAGTACATCTGGCTTGCACGCTTGTCCGTACTGCATGGATGACTCCAAAGCCTTTTATTTAAGGCACAGTAGAAAAGTCAGTTGGTTTGACTCACATAGGAGATTTTTAGATAGTACACACCGATTTCGTAGAAACCGGGTGCTTTTTAGCCGTGGAGTTGTTGAGAAGGCTGTAATGCCCGAAATACGTACGGGAAATGAGCTTTTGGAGGAGTTGGATCGTTTTGGGTTTTTAAGGGTGTTTGAAGACGATGTAGCAGAGTTCAACGCGGATTTAAGTAGACATTGTGTTGGATGGAAGAAGAGAAGTATCTTTTGGGATTTGCCGTACTGGAGCACAAATATGATCCGTCACAACCTTGACGTGATGCACATTGAGAAGAACTTCTTTGATAACATTTTCAACACAATAATGTGTGTGCCTGGAAAAACTAAGGATCATCTCAAGGCACGTCAAGATTTAGCGGAGCTCGGGATCCGGTCGGAATTGCATCCAGTTGGTTCTACCATTCCCAAGGCATCATACACACTAAACAGAGAGCAAATGGCTGTCCTTCTGGAGTGGCTTAAAACTCTGAGATTTCCTGATGGGTATGTCTCTAATTTAGCCAGGAACATCGACATGGCTAAACATCAAGTATTCGGGATGAAGAGTCATGATTGTCATGTGTTCATGCAACGACTGATTCCTATTGCATTTCGAGAGTTGCTGCCAGAAAAAGTATGGGAAGCTCTTACTGAAATTAGTCTGTATTTTAGAAGTCTTACTTCTCCGCGAATTTCTGCCGCAGATATGTGGAGGTTGGACGAGGAAATTGCAGTTGTGCTATGTAAGTTAGAGACTATATTTCCTCCAACATTCTTTGACGTCATGGAACATCTGCCTGTTCATCTAGCTTACGAGGCGAGGATTGCTGGCCCGGTACAATATAGGTGGATGTATCCCTTTGAGAGGTAATTACTAATTACACGTCTAAAATATTAGTACTATTTACTTTTCTGATAACTTTTTACATGTCTTAATAATTACTCTTTGGTTTAAATTACAGGTATCTTCGACATTTAAAACTTAATGTCAAAAACAAAGCACATGTTGAAGCCTCGATCTGCAACGCATATCTTAATGAAGAAGCATCATACTTTGTATCGCATTACTTTGGGCCAGATGTTCGATGCAGAGTTAGAGATCTACCTAGAAATGATGATGGATTCTTTACCAACGTCAGACCGGGTGTTTTGTCCATATTTACACACCCAATCAAACTTCATGGTCGGGGTAAGGCTCTTATGATGGATGAAGCAGATCTCAAAATTGCTCAGACTTATATTCTGCGAAACTGTCCAGAGGTGAATCAATTTTATGATCAGTTCGTACACTTAATCACAAAGTACGAACCTAATCTAAACGCAGAGCAAGTTGACCATGTGGTCCAAGACCAGTTTGCCGCATGGTTTAAACAGATTGTGAGTACACGTTAACCATCGTTACTTGTTGTCTAAATAATATTACGTATTTACATTGAATTATTGTTTTTATATGCAGTCCAGGGACGGGTTTCTTGACGGTGTGGATAATGCCGATATTCTTAAGGACCTCGCCGAGGGACCTTTGCACAAGGCACGTCGCTATGATGTTTGTTACGTGAATGGTTATAGATTTCACACTATGTCTCATTCCTCAAAAAAGAAATCTTCTGAGAACAGCGGGGTGTGCGTGAAATCCGATGATAACAGTCCGGATGAAACCGACTTTTACGGACAGTTAGAAGATATTATTGACCTCGAGTTTCGAGCACTTCCAATGAAACGGGTCACTCTATTCAAATGTCATTGGTTTGATCAGACTACCACCGGATACGGCCATGGTACGAGAATCCATCCGCGTTATAAGCTGGTTGACGTTCATATTGGTCGATCCTATAGAAAATACGATCCTTTTGTGCTAGCCTCTCAAGCTTCCCAAGTTTATTACTTATCTTATCCCAGTTTAAGGCAAAACATGAAAGATTGGCGAGCCGTTTGCAAAGTCAGATCAAAGCAATTCGAGGAGACTGCTTTTCAACTGGAAGAGAAATCACCGGATTTTGTGGTAAATGAAGATGTTTCCGACGCACAAGTCGAGCCGTTGCGTGATCCCGCTGGAGAACTTTTAGTCTTAGACGAAACGGTTCATGATGACGAGGAAAATGAAGACAACGACGAAGACCTTGTATTATCTGACGACGAGGATGTCGATGACGATTATGTAACCCAATAATATGTTATTAATAATTATATGTTTATTTAAAGTTCTTTTTTTACATTGGGTCGTAAATTTTGTATATTTTAATATCGTATTTAAAATTTTATTATTATTAATTATAAAATAATAATAATAACAATAATAATAATAATAATAATAATAATATAATAATAATAATAATAATAATAATAATAATAATAATAATAATAATAATAATAATAATAATAATAATAATAATAATAATAATAATAATAATAATAATAATAATAATAATAACGAAAACAATTAAAAAAGAGGCGCCAAATTCAAATCTCCGACTAAACTACCGACTACCCCTTAGTCGCCAGGTAGTCGCTAGTTTGAATCACGTAGCTTCCCAGAGAAGCTACTCTGATTGACAGGTGCATTGGAAAGGTAAAAAACTTTTCAGTATACCGACTAGCCAGCGACTATTCTTGAGTCGCCAGGTAGTCGGTATACTGAAAAGTTTTTTCACTTTTACACGTTTTCTGAAAAGTTACTGCAGGTAATTATTGAGGTGGTTGACATTGTTACCGACTACTTGGCGACTATTGGTGAGTCGGCGGATAGTCGGTGACATGAACAGTTTTTTTGGTTTTTTCAACTGTCTTTTCAAATATTAACTGAGGCAATAAATACGGGAGGTTAAACGGTTAAATTATCACCGACTAGCCACCGACTAACTCTGGGACGCCCAATGGTCGGTGATATTTACGGTTTTAATCCAAACGTTTGAAATTTACCCTAATATGCACCGACTATTTATCGACTCAGTGTGAGTCGCAGGGTAGTCGGTAGCATTTTTATATAAAAACCCTAAACAGTCCTTTTTTCCGTCATTTTCATTCTCATTTCCATTCTCGTTTTCTCTCTTTCTCTCTTCTTCCAAACCGCCACTTTCTTTCTCATTCTCTCTTCATTCATCATTCTCATCCATCATTCTCATTCTTTCTCTCATCATTCTCATTCTTTCTCTCATCATTCTCATTCTTTCTCTTTCTCTCTTCCAAACCGTCACTTTCTTCCTAGATTCCAAGTTTTTTTTTCCAAGTTTTAAAGGTTAGTCTTTTTTTAAGTTTTTTTTTTCCATGAACATGATTTTACATGATTTTTGTATAATTTTACATGTTTATTTCGGATGATTTATGTTGTTTTTAAGGTTTTTTTCGTTTTTTTATGATCTTGTTTTATGTATTTAGATGTTTATGATCTTGATTTTAAGAATGTTTACATGTGTATGATCTTGTTTACATGTTTGTGTTTTAGGGTTTAAATGATTCTTTTTTCATTTTTTCGAATTTTTTCAATAGCTTAATATTTTTAGGGTTTACATGAAAAATACTAGTTCATATGTTTTTAGGGTTTGCATGGTTTTTTTTTTTTTGGTTTAGTTTTTTTTTTTCGAATCATGTTTCCTCTTTTTTTTTTTGTTTTTTTTTTGTATCATTTTTTTTTCCGAAAAATATATGTTTTTAGGTTTATATGTTATGTTTTTTTTTTTATCATATGTTTATGTTTTTTAGGGTTTAGATGAAATATACTTGTTCATATGTTTTTAGGGTTTACATGTTTTTTTTTTTTTTTTTGGTTCATTTTTTTTATTTTCGAAAATTACTTGTTTATTTTTTTATGGTTCTTTTTTTTCAATATTATTTTAGGTTTATATGTTAGGATTTACATGAATTATACTTGTTCATATCTTTTTTTGTTTTTTTTTTTTTTTGGTTTTTTTTTTCGAAAAATACATGTTTATTTCGTTTTTTACATGTTTATTTCGTTTTTTACATGTTTATTTTCGAAATTTTACATGTTTATTTTGTTTTTTTTAATTTTGTTGGTTCATTTTTTTAAATTTTCTGAGTTTATTTTGATATTATTTTGATATTATTTTCTGTTTAAATAATTTGTTAAATTTAGATGCCTAGAATGCGAAATCATTTAAACCAGCGCATCGACCCTCGAACCGGTCAGCCATATGACCCTGATTCGCGACCGGTTCGACAGCTTGCCCAATCTGACCCGGGCACCCAAGCGGTTCCGCTCTCTGCGGATTTAGAGGAGCATTTTCTCCGGTCAGACTTTAGGAGGGCACCTGGGTCTGTCGATCGCTCTCCGGTGTCATCACGTGCTTCGCCACGTAATGCACCCACACCGGATAATGACACAGCCCAGGGCCCGCCACGCGAGGACCCTCCACCTCCACCCCTACACCGACCACCTCCACTTCCATGGCTGCCCATCGAGGGCACGTTTGCCAACGTGGATGGCAACCAAGTATCAACGTCCATTCGTAGGACGTTTGAGGCCTACCAAGATCCTGATGGGTATGCTTGGAAGTACCTATCAAAGGAAACGATCGAGTTCTATTGGGATCAGTTTCAAGTAAGTATATTTACTACATTATTTCATTATTTGATTAACTTTTAACTGACTTGTTTGTTGTACTAATACTGATTGTTTTTGTCGTTTCAGAGGCAATGGTCTTGGGATCCCTCCATCACCGACACGGTGCGCAGGGAATGGTTGAAGAGAGCCAAGATCCGGTACAAGGACATGGTTCACTCAATGAGAAAAAGTCTCGAAGCAGATAATGAGTATAAACCTGATTGGGTGTCGGCAGAAGCTTGGCGAGAGTGGACACGGGCCTGGGCAGCTCCTGACTACCAGGCTCAGCGGGAGCGAGGGAAAAAAAAACCGTCGCCGGGGCGATTCATCGGGTGTCGCAGAAGTCACCCATACCGGCGGCTCCGTGTCGGCCCGCAGGACACGGCGAATATTGGTAATATACTTAACTTTTTATTAATTTAAATTTTTAAAAATTTTGTTTTTTGGTTTATTTATACATTATTTTTATTAAACCAATCATTTTTTTTTTACAGGAAAAAAAGCAGAAACGCGACCCCACCCCTTATGAGTTGTTTCTACACACTCATAGGGTGAAAACAAAAGATGGGTTGCAGTGGGCCAACGAGAAGTCCAAGGCGGTGAACGTAAGTGCAATTAATGATGTTTTTTTTTATAAGTAATCATGAATCATAGTAGTTAGTTTTTTATGTCCAAGCCCGAAATTTTTATATAGTTTTATGCTTTGTTCAGGACGAGTATTTACGCCTCCATGCCGAGCTGCCGGTAGATGCTCCTCAGGAGAAGGAAAATGACGCCTACTTTGAGGCCGTCAGAATTGTCGAAGCGCAGGATTCGACAAAGAAGTCCTCCAAGGCTGTGTTTGGTCTTGGTGAAGCCGCAGAGACTTATTACTCTGATAGTGCGGCGTCACAGAGTCAAACTCAGGAAACTCCTCCCCCCCCTTCAGCTAGTGAACGAGAGGTTGGATGAGCTACAGCAGTCCTTGAACACTGTAACTCAAAACATGTCCACCAACATTTCGAGGGAGGAGTTTGAGCGTCTAGTGCAGGAGCATAAGCGTTTGAGCGATGAGTTAAACCACTTTCTCGGCTTTATGCGCGGCATATTTATCGAAAGAGGTTTTCCTCCACCTCCACCACCCAACTGATCCTACTTATTTGATGATGATGATGTTGATTAAACATTTTTTTTTGTGTTTTTTTTTATGATTAAACATTTATTTGGTTGTTTTTTTTTATGTTTGTATGATTAAACATTTATTTGTTTGAACATTTTCTTTATTAATTTTATTTTTGCGTTTTTTATTATATTCGTTTTTTATTACGTTTTTTATTATATTCGTGCGACAATTTATTTTAGTAATAAAATAATAAAACTGGTCAAATGTGGTTTACAATTGACCACATTTGACCAGTTTTATTATTTTAATATTTAAAATCTAGCGACTAGATTCCGACTAATACATTTGTAGGAAAACCATCGGTAAAAAGAACCGCCAAAATTTGGTACGCTTTTCAGTCAACATAAGTTTGACCTTACCGACTACCCTCCTACCAAAAAAGTAGTCTCAGGTTAGTCGGTAAAAATAACCGCCAAATTTTGGTACGCTTTTTCAGTCAACATTAGTTTGACTTTACCGACTATCCTCCTACCAAATAAGTAGTCTCAGGTTAGTCGGTAAAAATATGGTCAACATTTGAAGTTTGACTTTACCGACTATCCCCCTACCAAATAAGTAGTCTCAGATTAGTCGGTAAAAATATGGTCAACATTTGAAGTTTGACTTTACCGACTAATTCCCTACTAAAAACTGAGTCGACAGCTAGTCGGTACAATTTTAAAATCATCTTTCAAAAAAAAAAATAAAAAAAAAAAACAAAATCTCTTTTATTTTTACAGCGACTATTTAGCAACTAAAATTTAGTCGGTAGCAGCGACTATGTACCGACACAGTTATTTAGTCGGCGGTCCGACTATTCACCTACTAAATGATATTTGGTAGGTACGCCGACTAACTTAACGACTCAATTATTTTACCGACCATTATATACCGACTAAATGTATTTAGTCGGCGGTTAGTCGGTATTTACAAATACCGACTAATTTACGACTATATCTCGCAGTCGCTAGTTTGCAAATTTTTTGTAGTGTCTAGAGACCATTGTTAAATGGGCCGGCCAATTATATATTTTTTAAAATATTGTAAATAAACATTAAGAATGATGTAAGTAGACATTTAAGATATTAAAATACGTAAGCATTAAGAACAGTAGATAGACATTAATCTTTAATAAGCTGAGTTTGAGAGACGGTTTTTCAAGAGTTTATTTGAAATAATAACGTAAATAAAAAAGGACAATACTCTCTCCAATTTTACACTAACGTCCTATTTGCTTTTTGAACACTATTAATTTCTTTCACTTAATTTGTATTTTATTAATCTATAAGTTAAAACTTAGTGATGAAGAATCTTGTTTGATTTGTCTCAATGCATTGATTATACATATTAACTTTTCATAATTTTTAATAATGCACAATTAGAGTGCATAAAGTAAATAGAATATTAAGCGTTAAATATGTATATTGAATAAAGTGCATAAAGTAAATAGAATATTAGGGGTTAAATAAGTATATTGAATAGAGTGCATAAAGTAAATAGAATATTAATAGTGACTCCGAGAAATTATGATTGTCGAAAAGTAAACCATTAAAGATAGCTGGTTTATAAAAGTTAATTTTTAATGCAATGTAGTACGCCATAATTACCGAGTTTAGAAAAGGCATTAGACATTAGATTTGATATGAATGTCCTTTATAGATAAATAACGCAATGACCCGCCATGAAAGCGCGTAGTATCTTTTTTACTATGTTTCCAATCCAGCGCCATCTTCATGTGTCTCTCCCACTTTCTACATTTATAAGTCTTAAAGTTTGCCCCTCTTTTCACTCCCTCCTCTTAACTCACTCTTACTCTCACTCTCACTCTCATTCTTCCTCTTACTATTTAATTCCCTACTTGCTTACAATGCATCAAATCTCAAAAACTTGTAGTACCAATTTCAGTATTCAGTAGATCTACCCTCTTATTCCTTGTACTCTTTTTTCATTATTATGGCTATGGCTCCACTTCCTCTGTTTTTCACCCATACAACCTTTCTCCTTCTTGCTTCTTCTTTCTTTGTTCTTACTTCTTCCCAGATTCATACCCAACAATCTCATTTCTTTCTTGCTAGAAGATCCTTACTTGAAAAAACTCATGAACTTGATGTTTTAGAATCACCCAATAAAATTAAATCCACTACTTCTAAAAATCATACTAAAATTACCAAAACTCCTTCTTCTTCCTCTAAAAATCAAACTAAAACCCTTAAACCCACTTCATCAAATTCGGGTTTAAAAAAGAATCAAACCAAATTAATCAACCCCATTTCATCAAAAAATAAAACAAAAAATACACAACCAAATTCGTCTAAAAATGTCGGTGATCCTTCTAAACTCAAGCTTAATTCAACTAAACCCCTGGATCCAATCAAATCAAACTCTTCCACCAAAAACAAAACCAAATCTTCAATGGGTAAAATCGAAAACCCGGATAAACAAAAACCCAAATCAATTTCGGATACTAAAAACAAATCTAATCAATCCAAAACCCAAAAAACAAATCAAAAACAAAAACCACCGACACAACCGACATGGTTATACCAAGACGAAGAAGAAGATGATGATTTCTTAGCAGAAATCAAAGATCTCCCAACAAAATTTCACAAAACATTTGTCCCAGATTTACACAGAATCTCAACAACATCACGATTATACCTTACAAAAGCCAACAAAGAAATCACTAAAACATACATTAAACCATATGTCGGCAACAAATACGCATCCACCATTACAACCGCCATTTCTTGTGCTTTCATTGTAATCCCATTTTTATTAGTTTCCCTCATTTTCAACCGAATTAAAGCTTATTTTTCCCTTCAAAAACTTGTGATTTTCGTCCAAATTTACCTCTCAATTTACTTCTCAATTCTGTGTTTATCATCTTTAATTACTGGGTTAGAACCACTGAGGTTTTTTTACGCTACATCGCAACCCACATATATTTGGTTGCAAGTTTTACAGACACTTGGGTATGTAATGTATTTGTTGATGTTGTTGATGTACCTAGTTTTGGTATTTTCAACTGAATCTGGATTGGGCCAGAAGTTTTTGGGCTTGGCCCAGACTTTTGTTGGGTTTGCTGTTGGGCTACATTACTATATTACGGTGTTTCATCGTGTGGTGTTGCGTCAGCCACCTAAAACGAATTGGAAAATTCATGGGATTTATGCCACGTGTTTTCTTGTGATTTGTCTACTTACTCAAGCCGAGAGAAGGAAGAAAGCTTACTTCCAAGAAGGTGGCGAAGAAGGCAAACAAAGCTAATACTATTATAATTAATGTATTGATTAATTAAATTATATTTTTTATTTTAATTTTTTTTCTCTTTTTGCATACTTATATTTTATAGTGAAGTACCATTTTTGGTTCATAAAAAATGGTGGAAGGAAAACAAAAGAGTTTTCCTGTCATTTATTTATATTTCATTATTATGATTATTATTAGTTGAAATTTCTTGGTAATAACTAATAAGTCCTACAATTGTACTTACACTTTAGTATATTCTTACGACATTGTAGTGTGAAAGAAAGGAAACTCTTCTTTATTATGCATAAGTTCATGTAATTATTAAATTTGTAAGTAGTGATTTGGTACTAATATGTAGAACAAATTTAAAATATACTCCATATGCATGCTTATTATGATAAAAATAAAATTTATCTTATGATTAGGAGTAATATTTATTAGTCAATTCATCCTTCCAAGCTACATACTTCTATAATATTTACCTTTTTTCCCTTTTATATGCTTAATTATTTTTTATAGTATTGCATGATATGAAATGAAATGATTTGATATATTATTTTATGATGATAAAATATGATATTATATTGTCGTCATCATCATCATCTTATACAATATATTCTGATCATAGAAAATAAAAGTGTAAAGTTAACTTGCTAAATAATCAAAATTTAACAAATTTCATAAAGTCATGTCGCGCCCAAAGTGTGCTATTTGGAATTTTCAAAATTTTTTAATAGATAGTATGATATTTATGTGATACTTCCCTAAAATTAGGAATAAGGTTAGAGAATGTAATATAAGTTGTTTATATTGGTGATTTGGTGTATATTAGTTACATAGATGAGTAGTCCTAGTTGGTTAGACAACAGATACAAAAATGCAAGTCTATCCCTTTCATAAAGCCAAATTGGGTAAAATTCAAAGTAGGGTGGACAATGCGATTGTAAAACATAAGGTAACAAGCTGATAAGCGAGTAAAACCGAATGCATTTAGAGTATGTGCGCAAAAAATGATGATAACAGAGACGTTGAAGTCTAAGTCGTTGCATAGGACCCAATTGGGACTTTGGAGCACTTGTGTCAACATCAAATTTCACATTTGGCCTTGGATGATTGAACATTGGACAAAGCTAGCTATACGATTTTTCTTTTTTCATTATTCTAAACTTTTATGCTTTGTGAAGTAAATTATAGGGAAATTCCACATGGTAGCATCCAGTTTTGATGAAATGTCAGTGATAGCACTTTTTTAAGAAAATTCCACATGGTAGCATCTAGTTTATACACTATCTAATTGCCGTAGCATTTTCCGTTACGTTCTTGTTAAATTCCGTTAAATTTATCATTTTGTAAGTTTTTTTTTTCCACATGGTAGCATCCAATTTTTGTTAATTTGCCATTTTAACTTTTAATTCACCATTTTAATGTTTAATTCACCGTTTAATTCATTAACGCTTATAAATGTTTAATAATTTTATTGAAAAATTATAAAAAAAACTATCTGATCGGGTCGAAACAAGTACTTATTCAACTAATTTTAGATACGTAAACCGAAAAAGATATTTGACGTCATATTTACTTGTCATAACGATTTTTTTTCAAAAAACGGATGTTGCAAATACCCTTATGGGATAACTCTTTCGAAAATCCGGTCGAAACAAGTACTTATACGCCTATTTTCCGATACATAACCGAAAATGATATTCGACATAATTTTTACCCATCATAACGATTTTTTTGAAACAACGGACGTGGCTACTATCCTTATGGGATAACTCTTTCGAAAATTCGATCGAAACAAGTACTTATTCAAAAGAGTACTTGTTTCGACCGATGAATGAAATGTTAAAATTATTTTTCCGTATAATTATTCAACATTTATAATTTTTTTCAATAAAATTATTAAACATTTATGAGCGTTAATGAATTAAGCAGTGAATTAAACATTAAAATGGTGAATTAACAAAAACTAGATGCTACCATGTGGAAAAAAACTTACAAAATGATGAATTTAACGGAATTTAACAAGAACTTAACGGAAAATGCTACGGCAATTAGATAGTGCATAAACTGGATGCTACCATGTGGAATTTTCTTAAAAAAGTGCTACCATTGGCATTTCATTAAAATTTGATGCTACATGTGGAATTTCCCTAAATTATAATGAGAGCATAAATGAGGTCATACAAATGTTCTACACATCTCTCCAAAAACCTTAAACCTATGCAGCTCGACACATCTTTATTGAGCGGCTTTCAGCTGATCGAGGGGGCTTCTGACCCTTCAAATCTTGTTGCCTCGATCGAGCAACACTTCATCAAATGTTCCAAACGTTAAACCTACGCAACTCGACACATTTTTATCGACCTTCTCTAAAGTGCAAGACAAAGTATGTTCGATTAGATGTCTAAAGTTAACGTCATAGTCTTGAATATTGACACTTGGTTTAACAGTTGTAACTTTCTTGATGTTTTGTGGACGGTAGTGTTAAAATTTTAGGTGGCATCTTAGATAAACCTTATGTACAGGTATTGCAGACCCCATAAAAAGCCGTGATTCGATGTAGCCAATGGTGATCCCTCGACATTTCCTAATTTTTGTAAACATCATAGATGATCAAAGACTCTATCTCTTATGCACTTAGACAATGAACTCTCATGCATGATTCATAATTAAGGCCTGCTCAAAACTTCCTTATGTACACAAACTGCAAATTTGTAGATACTCAAGCGAGATTAATTTGTAACTTTGATATCCTTACCATTATTCTGTTTGATTTAATGCCTTCAAAAGTTGACTAACATATATTGGATTTCAAGTTGCATCCAACTAGATGATAGGTGTTACATCCCTGTATCTTGATGAATGCATTCTTTAGAATTTACAGCTTTGCCATGGTCTATGATCAAGCTAGATGATGGATAAACAGAACTATTGTCCATTTCATCTGCTTTCTAATGCTACTTGCACTGGTCATACTTGCGCAACATTCTAATTTCTGTGAGACCTTGATAATTTATTGGCTATTTGGTTTTGTTATTTTGTTTTTGTTTTCCCTTATAAGAACTAATGACACAAAAGGGCAAATCTTGACTTCTTTCCTTGTTACTGGGACCTGTAGCAAGCTCTTAATGGAATCAGCCAGATCTCTCTTAGTGCTGAAGAAAGTATTAGCTCTAAGAAACCTAAATCTATACCAGAGGTTGCAAAGCAACGAGAGCTGAGTGGCACCCTAGAAGCTGATTTGGACACGAAGATCAAAAAGCCATTGTCAGATGCCAAATGCAAGGACAGGGCCGTTCCTGAGGGTAGTTTCGAGGTGCAATCGCCTAGGGCCCAGCTTTTAAGGGGCCCAAATTGAGTAAATCCTTATTATTAAAAATTGTATTTGCATAAATAGCTTCAAACGTGGATTGAATTTACAATATTGAGTTTCTTAATTAAGCGCATGATCATCAAACTACATTAAAAAATCGAACTGAAACTTTAACTATATAAGGGCCATTTTTCTATTTTCTGCCTAAGGCCCGAACATTATTAGGAACGGCACTGTGCAAGGAGCTCAGTGGAAATGACATTTTTGGTCCACCACCAGAATACCCTTCTCGATCACTGGCTGCTGTATGGTCGCTGGAGTCAAAGGAAAAGGACATGGGAGAGCCAGCACCACGAGCTGTCCAGACGTCTGTCGGAGTTTCCAATGTGAGTATATTTTGTGTGTACGGTGATTTACTCTGCCCTAATTCTTACTTCTGAGTTTGTTTGGACCCAATCTTTATCCTGTTTGTAGTCGATACTGCTAGTACAATTTTCATATGCAAGGACTTGGGCCTGAAAAGTTGTGAACTTGTGATGGACCATGATTATAGGAAGATACACTAATTATTTATAAGAAAATAATTTATTAAGGGAGGGTAGCTCGAAGAGTCTGAATTACCTGACCACTATTACTAATAAAGCTTTGGTAGAAGTATTCATCTGCATGTTTTGGATAGATTTTTAAGCAATGGCTGGGCATTTCAGCTAATTTAGAAGATTTTGGGGGTAATGTTGATGAACTTCCTCTAGATTAAGGAGTCATTACCATCTGTTTGCGTCTATAGTTTCCCAAATATTGTATATCAGGTAATTAATCATTTCTCCTTTTGTAGCCTGCTGAAGGGCAAAGTAATATTATGCTCGGTGAAGAACTTGTTGTCAAGACATTAAGGAAGCTTCATAACCAGAAATTTTAAGAGCTAACAGGTAACGATATCTTTAAGAGAGATGCACCTGTAGGATCGGCAGAGAAGTCACTCAGCAAGGCTAAGCTGAGAGAAATAAGTGGTAGTAATATTTTTGAGCAGGGAGAACATGTAGAATCTCGAGATTAATTTGGTGGTGTGCGCAAACCTCCTGGTGGAGAAAGCAGCATTTCGTTGGTTTAAGAAACACCAAATGCAGCTACATATTGATCAACTTCTATCTTGCTGCGTCTTGTGCAGTGCTCTTAACGAGTTCGTTAGCTAGCTAGTTGACTGCCATATTAGTAGGTTCTAAGTTATCATTTGTAACAGCAAATAACTAGCTTAGACTTGCTTGATGCTAAAGGTTTCTGTGTGCTCTTTGAAGCCTATTATCAGAGACTTTTTAGATTTCATGTATCGCATTCTACCATTACCTTAATCATTTGCGAGATTAGTGCTGCTTACTGCAACTATTTTGCCTTGTACCCAGGCGATGAGTCTAGTCTATTGCTGTAAAATTCTGGTGTATATATTTGCTTCAGGATAAAAATTTAAGGTCAAACAATCAATCTTGAATCATCCAAGATTAAAGGTAAAAGCCCTGGATAGGCTTTGAGAGGGTCGAATATACGCAATCTTGTCCTCGTCAATGATCTACTATCATATGCTATGTAATAACATAAGTTTTTATCTTAATATAACAGTCAAGTACGGTTTTCCATCTAACAAAACCATTGTGACATTTATTCATTCAAAAGTTGCCGATGTGCATTAAAACAATAAAATTCAACCATAACAAGATATTTCACTAAACACAGTTTCTCAGAAACCAAGCTAGACAAATGCCGATATTCACCATTCCCTCTAGACAGAATCATAAATGTTTCTCAAGCACTTTCAGCACCAACCAAGGCAATCAACATTTTCTCATAGTCTCCACTAGTGTCCTTGGCAATTGCACGATCAAGAGGAACGCTGTTTCTGCGATAGTACTCTTCTTTGATGCGTTGCAAATCCACTTCAGCCCGAGTGGTCACAACTCTAGTCAGAGCTGATTCATCTGTACCCATCTTATTAATTGCAAGACGAAGAAGCTTCTCGTAGTATTTCTCTGGGCAAGTCAAGCACTTGATAGTTGCCCTTAGCAACTTCAAGTAATCATCTTTTGGATCTTCCTTAAGATCCTGCATATGTTAATTTCATCCGACTTCAGAATTATGCTTGCAAAATATAATAATAATGACAAATAGGCTTTCTTAGTACCTTTGTAATAGCATGACCATACTCATTGTTGTAAGTGTTGAGCGTGGCATTTAGTTGTGCTTTGCTCCTTGTGGAGATGATTCTAATCAAATCATCATCAGAATATGCCTTGTGTGAGATCTTCTCATGGAGTATCTTAGCCTCAGATTTAGCTAAATGTGTGTTCACTTCTGGACCTTCATATCTGTATGAAGTCACCAACGGAACCAAAAGCTGGAAAAGGTAGTTACAATACATAAATTTAGTAAAACGTCCATTAGAAGATAATTTGTACAAGCCTCCATTTGGGTTATCGGTTGGATTTCGAGTCAGGTAATTCGGGTTGATTTAAAAATTGGGTCTGGTTTCCACATTGTTTTACATGATTTTAAATTCATTTTGGAGTCTACAAAGTCGGGTTCGTCATAAATTCGGATAGATATCAAATCATCGGGTCTATTTTGAACATCTCAATTAATTGTAGCCATAATTCCCAATACCCATTTTGGGTCATTGATATTCCGAAATAGGTAGACTGCTAGGTAAATTAACCAAGTTGGACACTGGAAGACATATTCGATTTCGATATCCATAAATGATTTTGAATAACATAGTATGGTCATGCAGTTTTGAAACTCTCCTTCCAAGACAATTGTAGCCATCAACTTCCATTTACAAGCACAAAAACTTAGTGAAGTTTCTTTCAATGATTAAAACTACCTTCATCTAAAATTAGTACGTTTTTATGGTATGAATTTGTTATATTTACACCATCAATATAATTAATTCCAAATGAAAGAAGCAGAGTTCATATAATCACCTTGCGGAAGTCACCAGAGGTATGTTGAGCCACATCTTCTTCGAGAGACTTCTTGTAGCGAGCGTGGTATGATCGCCTAGCATTGAAGAGATCCTCAGAAGATCTTGTACAAGCAATTTCAATGAGAACCCAATTGCTAGAAGTGAACTTCTTAGTAGCTTCATTAGCCAAAAATGCATCGCGCTCTGGAGGATCCAGGGTAAACAAATGGACAGCCCTCTGCACCATTCAACACACTCTTTTGCATCATGCTTTCAGTTCACCTCACTCATTATAATTAGGCCGAAACATCGAAACAAAGTTTCCACTAATTAGTAAGGAAGTCTTAGTTGATCTAAAGGTTCACCAAGATAGCAAATCAAACCACCAAATATTCTCATATGAGGTGATTGATTACGCATATCGATTAAGAGCACGTTTGGTTGTCACAAGAAGTAAATTCCAATTGCAATTTCTATTTCTTTAGAAGTTAGTTCCTTCGTCAAATTCCTTAAAAATATTTTTGGTTTAGTTGAATAATAAAATTTATAATTGACACATGATTTTGGAGTTACCAACACCGTATTGGTAATTAAATTCATATATTTTATGAAATTTTCCACATCCAAGAGAATTTTTCATTTGCTATGCCTGCCCAAAAAATGGCAACTAAACAACTTTGTGAATAAGCAATTTTAAGGAATTAGGAGGCAATCAAACAATCTCTAAGGATCAATCAGAAACAATCTATTTGTCATCCAAGGTTTTATATTTGAGTGATCCGGACTCAAACCCTGCCCTGGTGAACGCCTAGATGGGAGTCAGTTCATACTGGTGGATTAATGAAATTAAGTGATCAATCAATTCATCCTTTGATACAAAGTAAAATAACAAGCGCACAAAAATGAAGGAGTCATATTTGTAGTTAAAACTGATATCCATTAATCATAAATATATACTGACTCAAAAATTGAAAGCCAATAAATTTTGATTTGAATATATAAATCATGAATCACCTCAAAGTCACTTGAAAGCTCCTTGTCAAGAGCTTTAAGCAGATCTTCTCCATAGGTGGAAGCATAAACCTCTCGAATCAACTTTCGTTGGGATGCATTCCTGTGACCTAATATTGAAATGATCAAATCCTCATTCGTTCCCCAACCTGCAACATTTTCCACTTTGATTAATCATTCTTGCTACTGGCTCGACAATTATAAATTCATACCGAAATTCATATATCATCACTAGAAAAACAAATACAAAAGTAGTCACATTAGATCAAAACAAAAACATAAGATCAATTATGAGTTGCAAACCAGAAAAGGCTTTGTGAA